>JALRMF010000389.1:0-44436 GCA_026120015.1 Dendrostoma leiphaemia | reverse complement strand
TATATAAAATTAGCTTATAAAAACTTTTTATTTAGTTATATATAACTAAATATATTTTCTACCATTAGATAAATTTAGTAAATAGCTTTTTAATTATTAATTTAAGTATTTACCTTTAAATAGCTTTATCGCTAGTAATTATTTGCTAATTATAAAACAATAGTGTCTTTATTACTATAATTAATATACTTTTCTAACTATCTCTGCTAATATAAACCCTTTAGCACTTTAGAAACCCACAAGACCTAGCAGTAACTATTACATCAAGTTGCGCTTGCTTAAGTTACGCTTGCTTAAGTTTTAAATAATTATAATATATAGCAAATGCTATTTTTATTTACAACAGCTGCTAACGCTAGATGTAATAGCTGTAAATTAAAAATATAGTACTTTAAAGCAATATAAATTAAATAAATATATTTTTATATTATTTATTACAAAGGTTATGCTATAAAGCTGCAAATGATGTTTGTAAAAGTGTTTAAAGATAGCGTTTCTATGTGTTTTGCTAGGCGTGCCTAACGTGTTAGGTGTCCGCGCATTTACTGCCTTGTACGCGATTTTATTGCCAAGCCACGAGGAACGAGTGGCGCCGGCAGCGTTTCAACGCCCCACAGCAAGCGGGTAGGTCTCGCGCATCGCGTCACCGATGCGACATGACACTTGTAAACTTGAGAGACCTGCAACTGTCTTTTTCAAATTATTTGGCAGTGGAATTGATCGTCGAACTGACTGGAACTCTGCAGAATTCTGTAAAAATGGGAGCCAGCCAAGCCAAATCGAAGAGACATTCTCGCAAGACTGTCGAATTGCTTGTCGGTAGCACTTGGATGAGAGTGGGCCAGTTGCGCGCTTTCCGGAGTCCATGGGAGAGAAGATGATGTGAGTTTTGAGATTCGATAACGTTGCAGGACAACCTTGGAAGCTCCGTAGCAACTTCGTCATGAGTTGGGCGGCGTCTTGACGCGCAACCTCTGCAGCTTCCTTCATGTGCCCTATGAAACCGTCTTGGCCACGGCGACCAGGGAGACCAACCAAGCGCCCAAGTCCACCGTCAAGCTCCGCACATCGTGCACCGTGAGCCATCGTTTCTGCCACTCGACCGCCTCGCCTTTGCCATTGTCCTCGACCATCGCCTGTAGCTTCCACATCACGCCGGGGACAAATGCGAGGTGCCCCACAGCCATCGCTGCGCCCGCGGCGTACCACGCCCAGCTTCCCCGAGCCCGCAGGAGGCTGCTGTACTTGCGAATGTTGACGACGGACGACACGGCCGTGACTGTCAGCGGCAATAGGACCCGCTCAATGTCGTGTATCGCGAAGACCCTCTTCCACCAGAGCGGCAGGATATTCTTGGATTCTTTCTCGAGGTCGCGGTGAACAAAGGTGCTGTACATGACGTGTTGGTCCCAGGCGAACCAGAGAGTGCATGTGGAGCTGATGAGGGGTGTGAGCCGAAGGAGGGTGGCTGGATCGACCGAAGAGTCCTGAGGCCATTTTGAATGCGCGTGTACCCTTATTTTCTTCTTCTTTCTTCTGGCAGCCCTTTTCCGGGGTAAGAGGAGAGAGGGATCCAGATCCAACCTATGTTCGAGTGATTCAAGACGAACGGCTTATATAACGCGGAACAGAGAAGGGATGGGGGCCAAAAGCGACGCGGAGATCAGCCCGACCGTCGACTACGGTGAGTTGAGGCTGAGCTTGTTTAAGGCAACCCGAATATCCACAACTAAACCAGCAGATGGGCCTCTGGTGCGACAGAGAGCAGCCTGTGCAATGGGCTCAAATCACATTGATACTTGTCACCATCAGCTGAGGTCATCGAGAGACGCCGCATAAGTAAAAGAGGATCAGGACAGCTGGGGAGCCAGATCAAAATCGGCCTCGCATGATTCGTGTGAAAGAATGGCTTGTTTACAGTTACTGTACTTTTGCCGTTGCGTTTGCAAGTTAGTGAGGTTGGACAATTGGTTTTCCGGGCCTGAACCTTCCTCCAGGGAGGTTCCAGGCTGCTTACAGGTGCGGCTCCCTGGGTGGTTCCGCTACCGGTGGAGCCCACAGGCACACCCCTGCAAGTCCATGCCCCAAAAGACGAGACAAGCTCCTCCCATTGTTGCACCCCGTCGCTGATCACATGAGTTCGCGCGACGACGCGTCGTTCATCAACCACACTCGACTTGATGACACGCGTCTGCATCTTGATGCGCCACCGCTACCACCATGAGCGACGACTTCGATGATGACGACGTCTTTGACGGTGTCGACGTGGATCAAGTTCTTCAGAGCAGTCAGGCCCCGCCCTCCGCCAATGGCAAGCGACGAGTACGGAACACTAGGTCAAATGCCGGAGAGCTGTCTGGCGACGACGTATTCGATGATGTAGACGTCGACGCGATCCTGCAAGGCAGTCAAGAGCAGCGGCAGGTCGACGGCCACCGTGTCAAGCGCCCAAAGGTAGAGCATGATGCAGCCTCCAATGACGACGCAGCACAGGACGAGGAGAACATTGCTCTCGCGCGTCGCCTCCTCAAAAAGAAGTTCGGCTACCAGGCCTTCCGCCACGAGCAGGAGGGTGCCATCAAGCGCATCCTTGGCGGGAAGAGCGCTCTGGTGATATTCCCGACTGGAGCTGGAAAATCTCTTTGTTACCAGGTGGGTAATATTCGGCTTGAGCTCTATGTACCCAGGGACCGGCCGGCTGACAATACGCTCCAGATACCTGGCATCGCGTTCAGCGAGCTGGACAAGACTCGAAAGCTCAGGGAGCCTGGCCAGTCCGGCATCACTATCGTGATCTCACCACTTATCGCCCTGATGAAAGACCAGGTCGACGTCTTGAAGAGAAAGGGCGTGTCAGCCGATTGCATTGACTCCACCAAGACCTGGGAGCAGCTGCAAGAGATCAACCAGAAGTTGTCTCGAGGCGAGCTGCAGATCATTTACTGCTCTCCCGAGAGGCTGAACAACGAGCGGTTCGTAGAGAGCATGAAATATGTAGCCGGAGGCGTCCGCCTCGTCGCAGTGGACGAGGCTCACTGCATCTCTGAGGTATCTCCGACAAGACACCTGCGATCCGTCAAGGTCATGGGACTGACTTCATGACAGTGGGGACACTCTTTCAGACCAGAGTACCTCAAGGGTACGCTGTCTTCCACTTTCTGCGCACCTTTTTGGTCGCCCGTCTGACAGTCTTTGCGTCATAGTTGCCCGCTTCGCCGACGAGATCAAGGCTGAACGTGTCATCTGCCTGACCGCGACGGCTACCGCAAGAGTAGCCGAGGACATTTGTAAGGCATTCGACATCAACGACGCCGGTGTCTTCCGCACGATTCCATACAGGCCCAAGTCAGCCAGACATCCCCGTCCCTGGCCTTCAACGTCTGGTCCTCTGCTGACACTCGCTGCAGCCTGAACCTCTACGCCGAGTCTCTTGAGGACCCATCAGACAAACTTGCCAAAGTTTGCAGTTTCTTGAGGAAACACCCAGGCCCAACTCTTGTCTATGTAACTCTCCAAAAGGTTCGCAACCGATACTCCAGGCTCATGGCGTGACTATACTGATCGGCGCGGCAGGAATCCGAAGAGCTTGCCAACAAGCTGCGAGAAGAACACTTCAATGCCGCAGCATTCCACGCCGGAATGAAAGTCGAGGACAAGACAAGCGTGCAAGATGGTTTTATGGCGAATCGGTACAAAATCGTGGTTGCGACAATCGCTTTCGGCATGGGTGTGGACAAATCTGACATCCGAAACATCATTCACTACACGCTGCCCTCCACAATCGAGGAATACAGTCAGCAGGTCGGACGCGCCGGCCGAGACGGAAAACTAAGTAGCTGCATGCTATACTTGTGCAACTCGGATTTCTGGATACGTGAGAACTTCTCCAGGGGTGACCTCCCATCCTACGAGCCCTTCCGAAAACTCATCAAGGACATCTTCGACGACGAGATCACCGGGCTCCGAGTTGGCGACACCTTCAAAAAGAATATCAATGAACAGATGAAGGATTTTGACATAAAACAGAGTCCTTTGAGCGTGATATATGCGACGCTGGAACTGCACTACAACCTCATCCGCGCAATCACCCCCGAGTACAATCTTTACCAGTACGAGATCACGATGCCGGGACTTTACTACGACGTCATGAATAAGATGAAGAAGAGCGATCGGCCAGAGGCAGCAGCGATTCTGCAGTACGCCGAGAAGAAGATCAAGTACACCAACGTTGACGTCAACAAGATTGTCCGTGAGACTGGATTTCTCCGTGCCAATCTGATTCAGGTCTTGGACCGCCTGGACAGAGACGGCATCATCAGACTCACGGCCAAAGGGGTGACCCCCAAGTTTCGAATTCTTCAGAAGCTACCTGAAACGGACAAGGAACTTGACGAGCTCGCCAAGAAAATGTACGTGGACCTTGAGCAAAAGGAGAAGGACGCGCTCCACCGGACTCGTGAAGTCGTCGATCTCATCACCGGCGACAAGTGCTTCGCCCAGGCACTGGCCCAGCACTTTGGTATGAATCTGCCAGACGGCAAGGAGAAGTGTGGCCACTGCACGCACTGTGAGACGGGCACGGCTGTCGAGCTGCCTCCAAAAGAGCAGCGGCCTCTTGACCGCGACCGTGTCAAGCTAGTGTTGCTTGAGTGCCCAGTTCGGGACGACCCACGCTTCCTCGCCCGCGTCGCATTCGGGATCATGAGTCCCCGTGTCAGGGAATTGAAGATGAACCAGACCAAGGCCTGGGAGTCGATGGTCGACCAAGACTTTGACGTGAGTGCCCGGATCCTCCCGATCCCTATCCCGCGCCCTGGCCTCGGACGTCGCTAATCGGTGACACAGGAGCTCATCAAAGAGTTCACTGCGGCATGCAAGGTTGCGAAGTTTGAGCCCACCTATGCAAAACCTCAGACGAGCTCAAGCGGCAGGACTTTTGGGCGTTCAACGTCCTCAGGCGCATCCGACTCTCAGTCATCTGGCCGCGGACGAGGCTCTTCAGGTCGTGCATCGTATAGCATGGGCTCGAACGGGCGAAGCAGGGGCGGGTTCTCGCGCTGAGACCTTGACATTGATAGGACGGCGGGGCAGATACGTGTCTTGTCGCCAACCGAGGTGAGTGCACATGAGACGTGCTCCCTACAGCCTTGTTGCCCAGGCTGTATGAATTATTTCTGCTGCCTTCTTCTGCTGGATCCTATGCACACACGTGTGTCAAGGTACCACTCCCTTTTGGGGGGTCCGCGGGAAGGGGGGGGGGGGCAACACACACACACACACACACACAACCCTATGTCATCTGTCACAAGCTTCTACCAGCTGCAGCACGTCTTCCGCTTCAGTATTTTCTTGAGACTAACCTCGGGTCCAGAACAACGCTGATCATCGATCGGCCTTCTCAACGAGGTATCGTCCACGAAGTGAAAGTCACACCAATTGAAAGACAGAGAACGTTTAGCCCGTTCGAGAGAAGTTGGACGGGCTGCGAGACCATGTTGGGTCTTGAATGCTACTACAGTATCGCAGTAGGCCGAGATCAGCGACTGGGAATGACATCAAAGGTGTCAATTTCAAGTCTGCACCGTGGACTGTGCTATGTTACTAGAAACGTGTTGGTCGATATAAGCTTTCATATAGTTGGACTTTCTCCACATGAGGTCAGTCCTCGGATGGGGTCCCTGTACGAGGGTCCCGCACCGTCCCATGTTTCAGAACCGAATTGGGAAGCCATGCGAGCTGCCAGCTGATGCAAGGTTGCGAGTGGTGTGTTCAGACGGTTCAGACTTGTCTGGGCGCTGCAGTGTCTACCGTGGGACTGGAGGCCTTGCAAGCTCATAATATCACAACATAATTCGGGCCTCCCCGCAGAAGCACCCACGGGCCTAATATAAGAATAAGCAGTATTGCGTCACTGGTGACCCGGGTCTTCAGCCTACTAGTAGATATACACAATAATTGCCACGTTATAGGGATGATCGTGGTGTTCGGACGAGTCCAACGTGATATTGGCGGAAGCTTGAAGTTGGGGTGAGCTGGTGCAGCCAAGAGGGGAGAGGGGAGAGATCCCAATCGGGTCTTGAATACTATGTAGACTCAAGGTTTCCAAAAATCACCTCAATATTGTCTGCAAGTAATCGCCAGGGTGCTCATGCGACGATCGCACTCGTGCAACCCACAAAATAGGTCGAGATCGCGAGGCTGACCTGCCTCGAACATGGGCTACCCCTGGCTCTCCCCGTAGACTTCCCCGCAGCCGTCACCGCACCATCGTCAATGCCGCCACTACCGTTTTGCGGAGAGTCTGGGGTAGAGCTCGTGCGGCATGTCAGAATCCGGGGCAAGGTCGATATTGCGCCTAGTATAGGATTGTGCTGCCTCGGCCGGGAGCGAGGTGGGAATGCATTCTCCAAACTTGTGATTCTCGGCAGACCTCAGAGCAGGAATTCGGGTCCGTTGTAGATCCTCAGGGTGTTCTCATGCCATTATGTTGCTCATCAGGGGTCCTATATCAACCCCCTCCGCCTCGGATCAGATTCTGTCTTGGGAGGAAGGTTTATCGGGCCTTGAGTGTACTATGACAAGCCTTCCCTCGTTTCACGAGACTTCAGTCCACAAACGATCCAATTCACGAACGAGAAAACCTCGGTGAAGACCACAGACGAAAACAAAGCAGCATAAACCCGCCGACAGTAAGCCGAGGCGCCCAGAGCACCTATACTCCCGTCCATATACAAGCCATGATGATCACCTCCTCCCTCGCATGCACTCTCCTGGGCCTGGCCTCCTCCGCCGCCGCCTCGCCCTTCGCACGCTTCGCCGCAAGCGTTCGCTCTCTTGACGTCCGTGGGGCCCACGTAGAGCCTCGACAGACGCTCCAGGACATCCAGAGTGATATCACCGCGATAGGGACCGCTCTTGCCAACGCGAACAACACCGTCGTCGGCTACCAGAGCGGCGGACTCGATGGCGTCACCGGACTGATCGATGTCAACGACGACGTTGTTTCGCTGGGCGACGCCGTCATGGCGGGTACGAACGCCGCGGTGGCCACACCGAGGCTGAGCCCGACGGACTCGTAAGTCTGGCAGCTGCGGTTACACCAGTTTGCGTTGTTGCGGCTGATTGACAAGGACGATAGGACGACCGTTGGCATCCAATTTTTATTCCTGCAGCCGAACATCAACCTGCTCTTGAACAACCTGGTGGCCAAGCGGTCCGACTTTGACAATGCGGCTTTCGGTATTCTGGATGTGAGAGGTCTCATTCACGACAGCTTGGTCATCCAACAGAACAACTCGAAAGCTCTTGGGGATGCGGTAGGTCTCGGCCCGCTTTGACGTCGAGTGGCGGACCATAAAACAGCAGGCTGACGATAAAACAGCTCATCAACGTCCTCGATCCAACGCTGGCGGGCATCGCGACGCCGATCAATGACCAGATCCAGGGCAACTTCAGCGCCGCCGTCAACAATTACCAGGGCCGCAGTGGGGTGATCAAGATCCCCACGGATCTCGTGCCGACCGTGTCCGAACTGCTGGCCAAGCTGGGGCCTGCCCTGGAGGGGATCCTCGGCATCGGCGACAGCAAGCGCGACCAGGCCACCTACTGCTGTGGCATCACCCAGGAGAAGCTCGACCGGATGCCTACGGATGAGAGCGACACGTCCATGTTGCCCTTCCCCGTGGTTGCGGCGTTGAAACTTGCCGGCATCGTCTAGTCGTCGGAGGTAACCGGCAGATCAAGTTCGATCGATGGTGCTGCGAGCATACGCAATACTCGAGGGGTGGGGGGGGGGGGGATAGATTCTCTTCACGTCTTTCATTGAAGCCGCTGGCTGAGTTGTACGTGGAGCCTATGGCGAGTGTGGCAGGCGTAGCCAAGACGCTTCTGAGTAATCCTGTTCGAGCCCTCAAGCGGAAAACGCTTGGAGCCTTAGTGTGTAATTACCTCTGATACCAGTAGCAATTCTCTATGCCCAAATGCTGCATCATCTTGAGGTTGTAATGTGGTCGATGAGTTCATAGAGTTTGTTGGTCTCCACACGGCACGACTCTCCAGGTTTCAGTGCTTTCCGGAACCCCGGGCCGAGCCACGCCTTGATTGTTGTCACCTCGACGCCGCTGAAGTTCTGCTGCTCGATGATCTGAAATGCGGAACTACAAGGCATGGTGGACTCGCCCGAAGTTGTTGGCGGGAGTTCTTGACAGTCGCAATTCGCATCATCGTCAGCATCGCTCACAGCCGAAACGGGTCGAGTAGCAGCGCCGGCAACCTCGCCAGACGCGGCCGAAGCAGTCCTGCGCGAGGAGACCTGTGGAGATGAGTGCAAGGTTTCCGTAAGGCTCGCCGGACTGTGACCGATATCTTCAGGTTGGAAGAGGACATCATGCCCCGGGGGCGCAGGTCTGTAGAGGGGGCTCGTGACGCTGAAGCCGCAGGCTTGGGCGCGGGGAGATGGGCTTCGATCGCGCAGGGACTCAAGCTCCGTCGTCAGGTTGCTGATCGTGGACAACGCAGCTTCGAGCCGGGCGCTGACCTCCTGTAGTTGTTGCTCGAGGTCCTCGACGCGAGACTTTACACGAGCCCGATGCCGGCGCTGATTGTTGCGGACGCGGATGGCATTGTGGTCTGCTGGCTTTGACGACCACTTTCCCATGAGGCTTGATTGCCCTTCAATGGTTTCGCTCTTCATTTCGAAAGACTCGCTTGGGCGGCGTGCATCGGTTGTCAGACGCGATGAGAGCAGGGGGACGGCGTCGTGAACTGCGTTGGGGCGAGAGGAGAAGTGAGAAGTTAGTCGGTGACATGCCAATTTCTTGCCGCTTTGGGATTAGCCGGGGCCGCCCCAGGGCGATGACATACCAGTATCGAGCCCGAATGGGAATAGTGCTTTCAAGCGTTAGCATTGCGTCGTGTATAAGAAGACATCATGATGCACGAAATCTCGAGGAGTATGGGCCAAGTCTACATTACTTCCCATATATTACTCATTTGTCCATTTTGTTTGGCAGTAAATTTCGGGACCTCACGATGGCCACTCAACAGATCTACGACCAAGTCACCGAGCGCTACAGTGCAGCCTCGAGGGGCACGGCTCTCGAATATGGCCACTCGGTCGCCAAAGCCTTTGGCTATTCGGAACTGGAACTCGCTGATGTTCCAAAGGAATCCAACTTGGGTCTGAGCTGTGGAAATCCAATGGCGATGGCCAGTATCCGTGAGGTCCGTCGAGCATTGGAGAAGCAAAAGAAGTCAACCTCTTCAACCCCCCCCCCCCATTCCCACCTCGGGGAGGCTTTCCTCCCACGCAAAGAAAACGGGGGACGCCAGCGGCGACGGATAGTATGCTGAGATGGCGCGCGTTGACGACAAACTTTCCTTCTGACGGTTTTGTCATGTGCATCAAAAGTCGACTGACCAAGAATATGTAGGGCGAAACGGTCATCGACTTGGGAAGTGGCGCTGGCTTCGATGCATTCCTGGCTGCCAAGAAGGTCGGACCAACTGGCAAGGTCATCGGCGTGGATATGAACGAGGTGGCCATACCCATTCTGACCCAACAGAAAGGCCTGAGACTGATTTGTTCCAGGACATGCTCACCCGAGCCAACGAGATCAAGGACAAGCACCACAGGACCAACGTTGAGTTCACCGAGGCTCAAATCACAAACATGCACACCATCTCCTCCGCCACTGCGGACGTGATCATCTCGAACTGCGTCATCAACCTTGTGCCCGAGGCCGAGAAACACCTGGTATTCAAGGAGATGCATCGACTGCTCAAGCCCGGCGGGAGAGTCGCCATATCGGACATCCTGGCCAAGAAACCTCTCCCGGAGAAGCTGCGCGCCAACATGGCCCTGTATGTGGGATGTGTATCCGGGGCGAGTCTGATCGAACAGTACCAGGGCTACCTCCGGGAGGCCGGGTTTGCGGCGGACAGCGTGGTGATCAGGGATGATGGGGCTGATCTGAATGTGTACATCGAGACGAACCCGGATGGTTCGAGGACGGTCGGTGGGAAGGGAGGCAACCTCTGCTGCAACCCGAGGATCGAGAGCGGCCCAGCTGCACCAGCATCGTCGTCATGTTGCTCTAACGGCGCTGCCAACTCTGCTACTGCATCTCCGTCCTCCTGTTGCTCGTCCAAGAAGGCAGAGTCAGATGCGGCCGTGATAGCCGCAGCAGACTCGTCATTGTCGTGTTGCGGTGGTGGAAGCTCAACCGACCAGACATATGCCTTCGATGATAAGGATCTTGAAGACTTGGAGGGCGAGGACCTGAACAGCTGGGCCGGTAAGTCCAGTCTTCTGAGTCAACGTACTTTGGGAGTTGTGCTGACCATGTCCCCAGGGTCCTACAAAATATATGCTGTCAAGTCGTAGTTGGGGGTCGAAGTCATTGTCTGTCTCTCTGGTGCTCAGCTTGGGAGGAATCCTTGTTGGTGGGGCAGGCTTGCCGGTCTCGGGCCGATCTCGGGCCGAACCTTGTTTACTTCCCAACGTCTTGCGCCAGATCCCACAAAGTCATTCTCAGTTGTCCGTCAACTTCTCTCTTCTGCTGTGACGTAGTAGGCTGAAAGAACAAGCCTGAGGGATGCAGCAAGCCTCTCCACAATGCACTGGCACACATCCACGGACGAGCCAAAGAGTAAATGCAGATAGCAAGGAGGAATACATGTGCAGATGACAGGTCCACAACGAAGAGATGAAGAGTGGTCTACTGGCAAGAGCTTGATTTCTGCTGGAACTCCTCCCTCCGAGACATCTCCAGCTAAATTACCCGACGATGGATATGGCCTACCGCTCATGAGGTATACAATAGGACAACACGTAGAGCGACCAGCATTGTCGTCTGTTGATTGGGACATGTCTTAGGGAAGACCAGAGACCAATGATGGGGATGTCTTAGGGGCATCAGTTTGAAGATAGTTTAAAGAATTGACTATCACTCTGATTGTGATGGCTACAATGGCAATGTTGGAGGACAGTTTTGTCGTATTGTCTGAATCCCACGCAAGGTAATTGAGGTGCTTTTGGTTGTGAAAATGGTGGTCGACCAGCAGGGATCTTGGGCCAGATAATGGCCATAACGTATGTTTCTGTTCTCAGGATAAGTCAATAACTTGTTCAGAGCACTTGGTGTTCCCTTGCTCACATGATGGGAGGTTGAAATGTGATCAAATACCATCAGAATGTGAACGTTGCAGCAATTGTTTGTTAGACAGTTCCTTTGGCCAACCTCTCTGCCCTCCCAGCCCCAGAGGCATTTCAAGTTCACCCACGTGCTCGCCTCCCTCAATCCCAGTGGGACCGCTATAGCGCCGGCCGGCAAAGGCCTGAAGCAGCCAATCACTACCACCATGAATGACCCTGTGCTGACCTTCAGGCTGTCACTAGCGGCCCCACCACTCCAGAGAAATTCCCGCGACCCCCTGTCTGCTCATGCAGTGCTCCCGCAGATCTCTTTCGGTCCCCAGTTCATTTATACGACCTCCCTCTTTGGGAAATCATCGAAGAATACTACCGGCCAATGGCCTGCCTGCTCTCGAGCATGCTTGGCAAGGCGGCCCCGTGGCGAGGCCTGCACCTGAAGGCGTCGGGCACGTGCCTGGGTTTCCGGGTGCCGGGTGCCGGCCTGACTGGACTGCCATTACGGACTCGCATGAGAGTAGTGGCAGGGCGGCAGGGCGGCACATGTGCTGGGCAGATTGCACTGCATGGGGGAGGTCCGAACGCTCCAGAGCACTCGAGGCGAAGAAAGAGGGGAGGAGGACTCTCGACTTTGGGACTTGGGACTTGAAAAGACGACCATCTCCTCCTTCCGCTCCTTCCCTGCTGCATTTGTACGTTTCCCTCGGTGGTGTCGAACATTGATAGAGGATGCAGTGTTGTGAAACCGCCGGGATAGGACGTTTACGACTAGCCCTTCCAGAAGGCTAAGCACGCGCACGGCGCCCACGAAGACGCTCTCCAGAAGTCGCTCTTCAGGAAGTCGCTCCTCAGGAAGACACTCTTTTTTAGGAAGACACTCTTTTTGCAAACGAAAGCCGAGCGTTTTCTCCTCCTCGTCCTCCCCGACCGCCAGCACGATGTTCGACAGCCTCAGACAGGCCCTGAGCGGCAGATCCTCCTCCAAGTCCGCCACGACCTCCACGAGCCTTCCCCTCTACTCGCCCTTGGCCGCCGACACCTTCGAGTCCTCTGCCGGCTCCCCATCGAGCTCCACAGACAACCTCCCCCTGTCAGACAGCCAGCTTGCACTCCAGCCCGCCCAGCAGCATGCTACTCCCTCCCGACCATGGCTCAGCCGACCCTCCCTCTCTCGCTTCCTTGCCGACTTCACCCTCGGCTTCGCAGATGGTCTCACGGTACCCTTTGCTCTCACGGCAGGGCTGTCAAGCCTAGGACAGACGGAAACAGTGATATATGCTGGAATGGCCGAGATCTGTGCCGGCAGTATATCCATGGGCATCGGCGGCTACCTGAGTGCCAAGGGCGAGGCGAAGGACACTGCTGTCGACAAGACCGCAGACCCCATCTGTGAAGAAAACGAGGAGAGCTGTGTGGACGAGAAGGCCGGGCTGGCCGTGGACAGGTACCTTGCGCCGCTGGATCTGCCTCCCGAGCTGCTTGACCTGGTGATGGAGCATGTGGGCAGGAACAGTGCTGTGGAGGCGGCGCTCCAGAGCAAGCTGACGGCTGAGAAGCAAGAGGAGCAAGAGGACACTGCCCCTCGGCCCGTCATGTCTGGCATGTCAGTGGCCCTGGGCTACCTCATCGGCGGCAGCCTGCCTCTCTTTCCATACTTTGTCGTCCACCACGTCGGAGACGGGCTGCTGTGGAGCTTCCTGGTATGCATCGCTGCCTTGTTTGCCTTTGGGTTCACCAAGGACTTTGTGTTGCATGTGCAGAAAGAGAGGGAGGAAGTATGGACGAGTGACAAGGGCCTAGGCAGGCAGGGCTGGAGGTGGACCGATCTTCGCAGGAGCTCGTGGGAGGGTGCCCAGATGGTGATGCTGGGGAGCATGGCGGCCCTGGCTGCTGTGTCCTGTGTAAAGCTGTTTGACAAGATGCGGTATAGTGGACCCGGGCCTTGAGAAAGGAGATCTGGGTGTATGCCCGGAACTGGCTGGTACTTTGCTGAATACCTCTTGCCAGACAGAACAGACACAAACCCATAGGAACATAATACAGAGCATCACACTATGCCCCATGATGCACGATGGAGAGTCTATGACAAGGCAGCAGCAAACCAAGGACACAGCAACAAGGAAAATGAAGATGATTTAGACGGTCCATTTCATTGCTGTCAAGAACAGATCGACGTCCAGCTATCATATCCTCTTCATGCCATTGAGCTGCCATCGGACTTCCCAGCAATGCGCCCAAATGGGTGATTGTCGTCATTCCTTTGATCGTTTTGAGCAGCCAGGCCACCATCATCCATAGCGGCTAGTAAGAAAGAAGAAGATCCCTTGGCGTTTATTGTACAGCGGACCAAATCATCCATGCCATGTTTCGTTCATCATTCCACGTTCCTTGTTGAAATCTCGGGTCATTACACTAGCCACACTTTGGCCAGGGTAAACTGATATGCATGATGTCGATAAATGCAGAACCAAGAGAGTCGATGCAGTTGACCAGACTCGCCGACAAGGAGCGTGGGGGGGGGGGGGATGCTTCTAGAAGTATCTTGTGGTGCGCGGTGCACAAGGGACGGCCATGCTCGCTGCGGGAGCATTGGCCTAAACGTGCTGGCCTTGCAGACGCTCGTAGATGTGTTGCAGCATTTGGACGGCTGCAGTGACTGTGGCATTCAAGCCGCGTTTGATGATAGACATGGCAGTCATGATGGATGTGATCATAGCAGCATATGCCTCCCGTAGGAGGGCTTTGCCCATAGCGAACCAGCGCTTGAACCTGTCTACCCAGAAAGCCACCATGTCGTAATGGCCAGCCTCAGTCATGAATGCAGCCTGCCATTTTCCGGTGTAGTTGGATGCGAGACCGTGATTCCAACGCTCTCCAAACTTCTCGACGTATCCTTCGGTGTCATGGATATCGGTGAAGCCTGCTGCAAATCGAAAGTGGCCGATTGGCTTTGACAAGAGGGGTTTGACAAGCTCTGCAATAACCATATTGCAGCGGCCGTCGTCCGTCTTTGCCAGTACCAGATTCTGCTCGTCAAAGTCTTGACTCGTCTCGAAACCCTGGGAGTCCTAGTCCAGATCTTCAAAGTCCATGTCGTTGTCCACGGCAGCGGCTGCGTCGGTGTTGCTTTTGGTGTCTGCTGCCCGGACACATTTGCACGGGATCATGGAGGACTCTTTAGGATTGTCCATTGTGATGTAACACTCGTCCTTGTAGTAGAGACAGTGCGCCGATGAAGGCCTGTCGTAGCATTGGCCTAAAAGGCCCAGACTGTTGCACTCCAGGTTGCATTCGTCCGTTGCGATCATGGCCACGTCCTCCTCGGTATCAGTTGTGTCATACTGCTGGTGGACAGCATCTTTGTCGCTGGCTTCAAAGTTGTCAGCGGAGTCAGGGACATTCCTCTCGTCGTTGCGTTCGCTCTTGCGGAGAACCACACTGCCCTCAGAGTGTTTGGCAAACGACGCGGTCGCAAGCTTGGGATCGGCGAGGTCATTGGGGTGGACATTGTCGGGGCTCTTCTCGAAGTTGCTGTCCTCGATGTCCGCAGAAGAGATGCTGACGATGGACGGCACCGTGGTAATATGGAAGTCGCTGGTGGAAGAAGCGAGGCTGCCAGGACCAGCAGCCTTAATTCCGCCACGGTCACAGAGACCGGACACAGGTCCCATGGGGAACAGCGCCGCAAGAGCCTGGCACAGCTGGAGTGGCTGTTTCTTTGTGTTAGCAATCTTGCTATTGACGATGGAGGGAAGCTTTGTACTGCAGTCGTCAGGGGAGATGGGTCTGGATACTGGTGCCTTGGAGGTTCAGGCCACCTCAGGTCCTACTGGATGATGTCCAGTGGAGGATTCGAGTATCAGAGGAGACATGCTCAAGTGCACACCCCACACAAGGCAAAGGCGGCTGGAGGAGGTTGTGCTTGTCGGAAGGCGGTATTCCAGCTGTGTCTAATGCGGGATAGGACAAACAGGTCGCGTGCTGGGGAAGAATGGCTTTTGGGATTGTGAATTGCGGCAACGAAAACAGATATGACGAGGAGGATATTTAGCAGGGGGGTATGTTGGATAGCAGTCCACAAGGACATGGAAATGTTTGAAGGAGAAATGGTATTGCAAAGACGGACAAGGAAGAACAGCGCCATACCTTCATGCTAACTCTTTCGCGCGACAAGGCTGGTCGTCGTGATGGATGGCAGCGGTCGTCGAGGATGGATTCTATGGTGTTCTTGGTGTCCCGTTTGGTTGGCAGTGGTCGCAATGATGGAATATTCGGTGTTGTTCTCGTGGCGCGATTGACAATGCTGGTACTAGGCAAAGGAGTGGTACCTGGTGGTTGGTTTTGGTCAACAATGAGTGGGTTGATGGTTTGGGATGTGGGCAAGAAACGAGTGCTGAGAGGCCCTTACAGTGGGGCAGTAGGTCCTTTGTTAGCTGAGCAAGTCCCTGTGGTCTGGAGTCATGGTAGGAGCCTACTGCCTCGAGGGTCAACAGGGCGTGCCCAGGTGCTCCCAACAAACGTCACGTATAGTCAATGGTCCTCCCCGGAACGGACTCGCCAGAGGAGATGGGAGCGTGGGCGTTTCCGAGACAGACAAGCACGAAGTACGTCCCGAAGACCACATCGAAGCATACATTCGAGTATCATTTCATGGCCGTACAGACGGAGCCTTGGAAGGAAGCCCGGGTTGAAGGTCGCCAGTTGCGGAATGGCAATGACTTTGCTCATTCACACACTTGTATCATCCAATGCATGCAAGACTCGACTGGAAACGTTTGCTTTATACTTCCTAAATTTTGGTCACCAACACCATTTCGTGAGCCTGAAGCAATACCCTACAATAGCCACAAATGCTTCGACACGGTGAGCTTCCTCCCGGTCCCCTTCCCCTGCGGTTCCCCCTCCCCTGATGGTTCCCTTTCCCCCCCTTCCTCCTCGACTCCCCCGGTTCTCTTCGTTCTCTGCTTCTCCTCGTTTCTCAGGATTTTCTTTTGCACATTTGGTCTGAAGCCGTTGTTTGTTGCCGTCTTGATCTTGTCCAAGCACTTCAATGACGAGGTTTTGTACCGCGGGATGACTGCCTCGTCAGATCCCACAGACACTCTCCCGAAATTCCCGACACCACGTCCTGCGTGCTTCTTGGTATCGTTATACAGACGTTCATTCAGCCTCTTTGACAGGCCTTTGAGTGATGGTCCACCGGAAAATTGTGATCTCTTCGTCCTGGCCCCTGGTCGGAGCTTCTGAATACATCAATGCAGAGAACGGGTTTCTTATGCAACATATGGACCAACAGTCAATCTGTCAAGCTGAGTCTGGTCGAAGATACCCACAAAGTACTTACTAACGGACTACAGGATCATTTGAGCCACCGTGCGAGCGAAGATCATCTTCAACGGTCAAGAACAACCCATGAGAAGAGCTACGAGAGTACCTCCACCAACGGGCAAAGTTGACCCCCAGTTGACAAGGCACTTCCGAGACCCCGTCGATGGAAAGAAGCTCACATCGGCCTGGTATATGTCGAATATATCTACTTGCATCACCACAACACGCTCGTTGGGACCCTGAGCAGTTCTAGGACGACTCGAGTCGAGACTTAGGCCAGGCGTGCCGAGGATATTGGTGATGGCCGCTACTCTTCCCCTTCGCTCTCCCCCTTGGCTTCTCGCTTTCTTCTTTTCAACATCTGCCTGTACTATCAGCTCGCCAACCACCAACTCTCCGAGAGCATTTGCAGAGCAAGAGATATCGAAGGACGTACCAAAGGACCAAACGGAAGTCAAGCCGGGCTCAACCGAAGATGTTGGACTACATACTAGGACAAAAGTTTCACAAGCGAAAGCTTCGTCTTCCAGTATCTTGGCATCGAATAATTGTCAATAGGCCTGTTTTCGGTAACTATTGCCTGATACTGAGTTCGTGCAACACAATATCGGACGGCAAAGATACCTAGGTATCTCAATCAATACCTACCTAAGCAGGGACTGCTCGCTTTGCCCGCTCGAAAACCACCAGTACCTGCGTTTGCACCTCTCCTCGAATGCGGCACTTGATCTCGTCCGTCTCGATATTCTACTGTCTCCAACCTGGTCGTGATTTGGGCAGGTAGTATATGTAAATGCATAAACTCAAATTGTGAACAGCATATACCTATAGCCGGACCTCTAGGCAGTCAACTAGACAATCTCCCAGACGGTACCCCAGACTCCCAGATGGTCCCCAAGATAGTCAACCAAACAATCCCTCAAACAGTCAACTAGACATCAATTAGATAGCCAACCAAACAATTAATTAGCCTATATATCATAGTTTTTGTTCCGCCAACTTTGATTATTGCAATACTCTTGTTGATTAATTGTCCTGAGGGTTGTCCGGGAGACTGTCTAGGGAGCCGTGTGGAGGACCATCTGGGGGACTGTCTGGCAGACCGTTTGGAAGACTGTCTGTCTGGTGGACCGTCTGGGAGTCGAAGGGACCGTTTAGCTGACTATCTAGAGGTCCGGCTATAAGTATACACTATTCACAATTGGAGTTCATGCCTTTTCAGCTTTGTACAACTTAAGTCAAATTCTACATCCACCCCAGCGTTTTCAGCCAAAAAGATGGTTTTATTTTCCATGTGAGTACTCCAGGGCTGTTTCGCACCCTACCCCGGGACATGCAAAAGGTTCCAGGCAGACAAGTAACGACATTGAAGGGCAATGGCCATGATGGGCTGAAGTTTGTCAGGACAAGGGTTGATGATGATCATAAACAGTTGAGAATCATTTTGTACGAGTTTGGGGGCGGGTGTAGAGACCTTGAGCGGCCGAGCACATGGCCAGGTACACAGCAAACCTGTACTGGGATGCCACATTGTTACGCTGCCGCCTACCAGGCTACCACAGTAGAGGCTCGTTCTTTGGGGAAAAGGGGGGGGGGGGTCGTCACAGAGGCGTCTTTCTGCAGCACACATCCCTGTCGCCAGTACATTAGCCTGATGACATCACCCATTGCTGCGTTTGAATCTCTCTCTCAATGAAAATGTGACGCGCCATTGAAGACAAGACACATGACAGTCGATTATGTCCAGCAGAGATGCTCATTGGGCAAGTCTCCAGGGCCATCAATTGTTGCTGACGACGAAGACTCCAAGCAGCAGACACCTCGTGCATCTGCGGAACACCATGGCAACCAACAACTTCTCTTCGAGGCGGCTGGAAAATATTAGGGAGAACCAAGCGATTTTGCAACAGCTCGGCGCCGTGGCACATGGACAGGCAATCCGAGGCGCGGCGGCGAGGGCGAACAGGACATATCAAGGACCAAGTTCAAAGAGACGTCGTGTTGAGAAGGCAAAACTGAGCATGCCGCCCACGAGATCTTCAGCCCGCATTGCAGCAGCACCAGCACGACCAGCCTACAATGACGGCGACAGGCTGGTGGATGGCTTGGTGTCCACGTCCAACAACACAAAGAGGAGGCCAGCGAAGAGACGCGACACTGGCACGCTTGTCAAAGACGAACAAGCATCCAAACCTGGGGAGAGCAGACCTGAGCCCATTGCAAATCTTGACGTGCTCCGTGCTTCTTGGTCTGCCTGGACGCCAGTTGCGCCTCCTCCCACTCGCAACGAAACAGGCTTTCACTTTGAATCACACCCAGATTTTCGCCCTAATAAGTCTCCTGCCGAACTTCTCCGCGAAGGCGCCTTTGGAGGCTCCTACTTCCGGCCGCTGTACTCGAAGAAGCTCGGCATAACAATCTCGGACGATTATCTCGAACTGCCGCCGGCATGGACTGAAGGTCTCAATGTCTCATACTATTTGACTTCGCCGTCGTACGATCCCGACAAGAACAAATATAAGGCTGCCGGCGGCCAGAGCATCGAGCAGTGGGAGGCCAACGGGTGGATCGACCACCGATTCGATGTCAGGGGCTGGTTCCAGTGGTACTGCCGCTTCTTTATGGGAAGGAGATGTGAGGATGATGACAGGCAGGTCAGCCGCTGGAAGAGATGCGTGGGGCCTACGGGCAGGTGGCGGCGGATGCTGCTGAAGAAGTACGCGGGCTCAGGAATCAGAAACGTGTTTACGGACGACGAAGAAGAAGCCGAGGTGAGTCCGATCATGCACCAGACTTGCCACCACTGGGCCTTCGAAGTCACACAGGATGTTCTGGACGAATACTGGAGGACGGGACGGTGAATGCCACACAGGATGCGCCTCACCAGGTACGGCGCGCGAGACCGAAAGGAGGCACATAGCGATTATCGTGGGCCCTCGAGCGACTGGGATCCATTGAATGAAGCAACGAACGTCCGACGACCTGATGGAAAAAATCCTGCTACTTTGCGGAAGGTTGTCTTGTGCCCATCTCAAGAACACGCGATACCACTTGGAACATTCTCACATCCACTGTACGTCTTGCCACCGGTTACCGAGACACTGGACCAGGTCCAGTCAGAGCATGCACCCGAGCCACAAACTACAGGAATTCCTGGTTAGTATTTTTCACTTCAAGAGTTTCAAGAGGTGTCTTTGGAGATGTCTTAGGAGGTGCCTCACAAGACACCTCACAAGACAAAATGTTGCGAAATTTTGGGTGCGCAATAGTGACCTACCGATTACCACATCGTAGCCAGAGCTTGACACCGCGCCGGAACCGACAATGTTCTTCACTGTGAGATCTGTGATGGGGATTCCAGAGGTGGGAGTACCACCGTCCAAATCTCCGCCGTCGTAGTTCTGCTCGATGAGGATACCGTACCTGCGTTCGATGTAAGCCGACCAGAGTCTGCCTCTGAACGAATCGATACTTACTTTGAGATGTTCGACAGGGTAATATCATCGTACTCCACGCCACTAATACTGCCAGTGTCCCCTTCGGAAGCCTTGATGCGGATACCTGTCTAGAGTCAGCGTCTGTGACATCAGAAGTGTGAGACAAAGAGCCTTACCATTGACAGAGTCCGTGACCGTTGAGGTTATGATTGAGACCGATTCTACAGTGTTATCGGATCGACCCCCGACAGATCCAATGGACAGGCCATGTCCGCCACTGCACAAGCCGTTTCTGAAGATGATGTTCTGGAATGATTCAGTGAGTGAATCCATCTGAATCTAGACTGGAGCGTGAATCAACTTACCGTGCCAGAGTTGATGGCAATGCAATCATCTTGATTGTAGACAGTCGCGTACTCGATTGTGACAGTATCCGACGAGCCGATGTCAAAGCCGTCAGTATTAGCACCCAGATCATCACCGGCAGATGCATCAATAGTGCTGGAGATTATTAGCATGCGGGAACGGAGCACAAAGTAACCTTGGGATCTGTGACAGTAGGAAAGGGATGCCTACATGTACGCCAATTCTAGATTTGACACGCCATTCACGCTAAAGACTTGCACCGGGGGATTCAGGATTGTCAAAGTCTCGATCAAGGAATCTGTCAGATCTGCAACGACGGTCAGTTGTGAAGTTGAGTCTGATGGACGATGACGACGAGGGACCGACCATGAGCCTGGAAGAACTTGGGCTTGGTCTTGCCGCCGTTGCTGCCGTCGCCATCCCAATAAGACTGAACAAACAAAGGTCAGCGGCCTCAGCCCACGAAGGTTATGAGCAGGTCGACACCTACCGGGCCATTCCCGTTGAGGATAGATCCACCCGATGCCTCGCCAGCCACCTTGACGTTGGTGCCCGAGACAGCGAAGAGTGGCCCCTCCCACTCCTCGTAGCCGAAGGTGGTCTCGCCTTGGAAGATGACAACGGTATCATCCGGCAGGTCGGTCATATCGAGGGTCACGCCGGCGGGTACGGTCAAGGCGTCCAGAATGATCGTGGAACATGATGACTTGGACTTGGAGGCGGACGAGTAGCCCAGGCTGCCGGAGAACGTGCAAGTGGCCGCTCGTGCCTCTATCGCGCGCTCCTCTATGGCCTGCTCGACCTCTTGGGGACTGGGAGCCGGCGTCGGTGCAGGAGCTGCTTCGGGCGCAGGGAGTGCCAAGATGGCTTTGGCCCAGACGGCTAGTATCAGGACTGCGAGAGACTGCATGGTGTCAAGGAATCTGACTAGCCCTGTTCGCAAGTGAGAGTCTGAGATGGAAGAGGCTGTCTGATGGTCGGATAAGATGTAATGATCTCAGCCAAGGCTGTCAGCGAAGAGCCACCCCGGGCCCTTCAGGTTGGACTTGACGTTGTCTTTTAAGATGCTCTCGGCGCACATTCTGACGACGAGTTGCGAGCCCATCTCACGCTTCCTGGAATCCATATCTGGCAAGTGGACCGGACCTAGGTAGTCAGATATCCCAGAAGCGCGGCTGCGGAGAGGAGCGATCGCAATAGAGAGGCTGCGCCATAGAGTCAAGTGCCCGTTTACAGGTCACTCTCCACGAACGAATTCCAGCTGCGCTCACCTGCGACGAGGAGATTCGTGGAATATCCCATTGCGCTTCGATGCCAAGAAGCGGGATGTACCGCTGCCAAGAGCCCGGTAGAGCCTTGGCCGACTTACTGGAAACGGTAATCAACTGACTGCCAGCCCTATCAAACGGTTTCGGTCCAAATGGGACGACGATGGACATAGAATCTTGCAGCAATCGCAATGCCCGTCGTCTGGCATCCACGATGCCTCTGAGAATGTGGCTTGACATTGCACTCTATCCAACCATCGTCACTTGACAAGACACCGGTAGCTGAAGGTCCGGTTGCCCTCCTTTGGCCTCAGTTCAAAAGACCTGCTTGCGTACAGAGAGGCCATTGTAATGACACCGGTCGGGATAATGGCGTCGAACCGGATAAAGTTGGAACAAGTGGGGAGATTGGTGGTGCAGTATTTGTTGGAAGTTGTTGGAATCGTGATACCGATATCAAGCCACGCTAGACATCAACCATGTGTAGTGATAGACCCTCGAAGAGAAGGCAGTGCGTTTCTAGAGTACTAGGCGAGCAGACACTGAAAGCCATTAGAACGTTTCTATATTCTGGCAGAATGCGCCTGAGCAACAATATTACCTCCAAGGCTGGTCTTCAAGTTGCCCAGTCTCTTTGGAAACTTGCCAATGTACGCAGCCAGCCCTGGAGCTTTCTAGCACAATTTTCTAGGAGAACGAATAATACCAGGGTTGACACTGGATGATCCAGGGCAGGTGGGTGTCCTGCAAAGGCTCAAGCTGCAATTAATTAAAAGCTACAAGAATGCATTTATTGCCCCCCCCCCCCAATTACCCTCGAGTTACCGCAATTGCTATTATCACAGCTCTACTATTCAATAGTCCCGCCTTGAAATTTTAATCACCTGCAGTCAGTCAACCGGTCAGTCAACCAGTCAGTTAACTAGTCAGTTGTAAGGGTGCAAGACAACTAGGTAGGATAGGTCTACAGCAGTAAAAAAGAAAGATGTTGTATTGATAATAGTCTCAGCTACAGTATAAAGCTAAATCTTATAAAAGAAAAAAGAGAAAACTAAAGGTCTCACTAGCTGAAAGCTTTTTTCAAGTATTGTTTTAAGCTAACATAGTTTTATATTATTAGCTTAGGCTAGCAAAACTTAAACTAACAATATTTTTCCTTTTTATAACAACTGCCTTTAGTTGCTAAGATAATTATATTTCTCTTTGCTAAATTTAAATATAATATATACTAAAGGTTTTAGCTTATATATTAAAAGTATAATAACCTTAGATTAAAAAGTTGCAAGAAACTAAATAAGATTATTAATAACACTCTTTTTAAGCTTATTTAACACTAATTTAATTACTATGCTTATTAGATTAAATTACTATGTTGAATATTTCTTAGTATATTTTACTATGCTAAATATTTCTTAGAGTATTTTATTATATATAATGCAAATAAATCTACGGCAAAACTTTATTTTGTAATATTAACAGCATTAGGGGTTTTCTTTTTAGGCTTGCGTGTCTCTAGCCTTCTTTTTTCATTCTCTCGTTCTTTTATTCTTTTGCCTTTTTACCCTCTTGCCCTCTTACCCTCTTATTCTCTCGTCTTTTTGTCCTTTTACTCGTCCTTTTGTTCTTTTATCCTTTTGCCTTTTTATTCTTTTATCCTTTTGTCTTTTTGCCCTCGCTCGCTTATACTCTAGTTTTAAGCTTTGTATAGCAAGCAGGGCGAGGCGTTAGCTATATAGAATGGTATATTGTGTAAGTTTATTATATAAAAAAGACAAAGGAAAAACGAGCTCCTAAATAATAGGGAGCTTTAGAATAGTAGGGCCTATAAAAACCCTTGCTTGCAATATACTTCTTAATTAAACAGCAGTTTAAGTATATTATATAAAATAGACAATAAAGCAAGAAAAACCATAAAAGAAATAAATAATAGCAATTGCTAAACAAATGTTTTAAAGCCCTAAAGTGCTTGCTATATAAGCGCAGCTAATTTCAAGCTCTAAAGGTTATTTTTAAACTTTCTCTAAACCAACCAAATAAGAATTTTTACACACGCTAGATTTATTAAATTACATTATATTATATATAATAGCCTGCTCGTCTGCCTGCGTCTCTGCTTATAAAGTATATACTATTCTACTCTTATATTAATTATAATATTAATAAATAAGCAAGGCAATATTAAGCCCACTTGCGTTGCTAGCCTTTTTTTGCTAGTTTTTATGCTTTGCTTAGGCTGCTTATATTTAGCCTAAGCTAAGCGCTTAAATAGCTAATACTTTAATATTAGCGCTAGCTATAGCTAGCGCTATATACGCTATGCGCAAAAGCACTTTTATATATAGCTTTTTATCTTATACTGCGCCTCTGCCTTTGCCTATTTTAAAGCTAAGTGCTTTAACGCTAAAAAGTCTATAAATTTATTACTCTTTTTTTTTTTAAGCATCTCTTACTCTTCTTGCTTTTTATATACTATATGCTAATTAATTTAAGCAGCATTTATACTGCTTTTAAACTGCCTTTAAATAAACAGTCTACACTATTTGCTTTGCTAGCAAATTTAGCAAAGATAATAATAATAATAATAATAAAGATAAAAATAAAGAAAAGGAGAAAAAAAAAAGAAAAGCAGAAAAAGAAGAAGTAGAAGTAGAAAAAGTAAAAAGATAACAAAGATAAAAATAATAGCGCTATAGCTCTATGCTATAAACGCATTGCTAAGGTAAAAAAAGGCTTAAATGCCTTTATTAACTTACTTTTTAAATAAATTAATAAGCAAAAGATAATAGGCTTAAAACTCTTAAGCTACTTATTATATTCTTTTACGCTTAGAAAATAAGCTTAAAAGCCTTAAAGTTACCCTAAAGCCCTTAAGCCTTTAA
This sequence comes from Dendrostoma leiphaemia, assembly GCA_026120015.1. Classification (NCBI taxonomy): domain Eukaryota; kingdom Fungi; phylum Ascomycota; class Sordariomycetes; order Diaporthales; family Erythrogloeaceae; genus Dendrostoma; species Dendrostoma leiphaemia. The sequence goes on along the minus strand of JALRMF010000389.1, from coordinate 20,006 downwards.
TAAAATCTGCTTTTTTATGCTTTTTTTTTAGCAAGCTATATATATTTTATAAATTTAATAATGCTTAAAAGTATTTAAACTTTTACCTTAAAAAGTTTTTAATAAGCTTATCTACTAGCATACTTTAAATTAGCATATAAAGCACTTAAAATATACTTTTTTCCTGCTTTTAGCGCAGTTATATATTTTATATATTAATGTGCTAAAATATAATACTAATTTTAATACTCTCTTTAATAATTAACTTAATAGTTTATAGGTTATTATTATATATTTTTTAAGCATTACCCCTTAAATCTAGCTTAATTTCTTTAAAAAAGCGCTATAAAAATATAACTTCTTTAGCAATATGCTTAACTCTAAGCAACTTTACTTTTATAAAAAAAGTTATAATAGTTTTTTAGCGCGCAATTTTCTAATAAATTAAGCTTTTATAAAATATAATTATATAGCCTTAAAAAAAGCGCTAAGTTTCTAAATTATTTACAAAAAAAGCATTAAATAATATAATAAGCACTTAAGCTCTAAAGTTTAGCTAATATTAATAATAAATAGCAAGCATTTAAATATTAAAAAAGTACTAAATACACTAATTAACAGCACTTAAGTACTTTAAACTAAGATTTATAAAAAACTAAGAAAGCTAGATAATAATAAAAGCAATATCTGCCTAGATTATAATTTTAAAATAAAGCATTAAACTAACCTTTTCTTAATATTCCTTTACTTTTGCCTTAAAAGCCTACTGCTTATTTTCAACAAAAGTAATTTATAAAAGCAAAATAAAAGGTAATATGCTATTATTAAGCTTAAAACGTTTAGTAACCTTTTTAATATATATATTATATACTAAAAAAAGCTTTTTAACGCTTAATTTCTAATAATATAAATCCTTAAATACTATTTTACTACTCTTTAAACTTTAATTTTATATGCCTTATAAATTTTATTAATAATTTAGCAAGCAGCAAATATATAGCTTTTATAATAAAGCACTAAAAAATCATCTATGTAAATGATAATTATAATAATCTAATGCTTATTTTAAAACAAATAATACTTTTCTTTGCATCTTTTTATTTTTAGCCTTTTTAAAGTACTTAAAAACTCCTTATACCAAAGCAAAAAAGCATCTTAGAAACTATATAAAACATTATATAGCTTTATACACTTCTCTAGCTTTTTAAACTCATTTAGCAATTTGCAAAAAACAAATTCTCTATATAAAAAAGCGTTATAAAATGCATTAACCACATTAAACTATTTAATTTCTAAGTTTTTATAAGTAATTAAAGCTATAGTAATTTAAAAAAAAGCATATTGCTAATATTGCTACATATATATTCTATAGCGCATTCTAAGGCTAAAAGTCTCTTTAAATATAGATTTAAGCTTTTGCCCGCTTAAAAAATCCATCTTAGTTAAGCTTATAGGTAAAAACTTACTTTAAAGAAAGCAGAAAATTGTTAATAGTTGTATAATTAACTTTCTGCTAAGTTTTCTTCTAGAGAAGTGTTTACAGCTTATTTTACGCTGCTTTTTTAAATAAATCTGCTGCTAAATGTCTTTTTAGCTTTTTTTAAAACTTTAATAATAGTTAAAGAAGCTTACTTATATAAGTTTTTTATTTTAGCTAAAGCTTAGCTTTAATTCTCTGCTCCTTTTTGCTTTAAAATATTGCATTAAATATAATATAAAGCGTTAAAAATAGCTAGTCTCTTTTCTCTAGCGCTCTTTATTAATTAAGCAAAAAAGCAAAAAAGGTAGATAGCTAGTAAGAGCTTATTTTTTACTTGCTTAGTAAAAGAAATGCAAAGTTTATATTGCTTTTTTTTGCTAACTTCTTTTGCAGCTAATAGCTCTTTTAAATTAAAAGGGCACTAATCTCTAGTTTTAAAGCTAAAAAGTGCTAAAATAGCCCTTTTTTTAATAATAGCAGTAAATTAGTTTATATTATTATAGTATTGCCCTAGCTTTCTTGCTTAGAAAATAAAATGCGCATTATTAATTATTGCTTGCATTTAAAACTTTATATGCTTTAAAAAACTTTTAAAACTTTTAAAATAAAGTTTACTTTGCTTAAAGCAGATTTTAAACTCTTTAATATATATGCTAACAAATTTGCCCTGCTTTTAAAATCTTTTATTTAAGTATTCTAAGCTAAGTTCTGCTTTTAAAAAACCTTTAAAAATCCTTTAAAGCTAAAGAGGCCACTCTTTTATAGCTTTTTTTCTTTAGCAGCTTATTATTACTACTTTAAATCTACTCTTAAGTTAGTAATTAAAGAGGTTTCTAGCTTTATTAAAGCTAGTAGAGTTATTTTAGGGTTTATTTTAACAAAACTAAGCACTTTTAGCAAATAGGTTATATTTAAAGGCTTTTTCTCCTATAGCTTATTTATTAGATTTTAAGCAGTAAAAGTAAGCAACGCTTCTTTAATACTTTTTAAAGTATAGAAAATATGCTTATTAAACTTTATATTTTTTATAATAAATATTTAATTAAGCGCTAAAATTTATATTTAGTATATATTAGTAGCTATATAGCTAACTAAATATTTAATATAGCTTTAAGAGCTTATTTTATAGCTTTTTATATGCATTTCTGCTTTCTTTTTCTTATAAAAAGGGTAGGCATAGCAACTATATGCATATATGCCGCTTTAATCTAGCTAAAGATTTTTTGTTAAATTATAAATAAAAATAAGAGAATATTATTAAAAATACTAAGCAAACTAGCCCTTAAGTACTTAGTTTAAAAAACGCTATCTAGTGCTTTATTATAGAGATATATTAAAAAAGCAAGCTTTAGCCTTTACTAAAAAGGGCCAAAGGCGCTTTAAAAGGCCAGCCGCCTTCCTTATCTTTATTAATTTAATAATTAATTCTTATCTTATGCACTTAGCACCTTTATTTATTTTATAAGTATAAGTAAGCAAAAGCTTTAGTTTAATCTCTTTTTACTTTACCTATGCTTAATATTTTATTATTTTACACTATAAAATTATTAAAAAGTTATTATCTTATTTAATTAAATATATTAAAAGTTTATATTTTTACTATACTTAGCTCTCAAAGTCTATCAGCATTTAAGAAACTGCTTTTCTTTTTGCTTTATATTGCAAAAAAAGATAAAAAACTTGCTATTAAATTTACTTTTAATAAAAAAAGCCTAGCTTGCTTTTATTAAGCTTTTAGCAAAGAAATTAAATAAATCTTATAAAATGCGCTTAAATAAACGCTTAGAAAAATATTTTAACGCTCTTTTAAAAACTATATTTAAAGCATAAGTTATAAAACAAAAAGCACAGCATATATATGCAATTTTATTAATATATATACTGTATACATTATAAACTAACGCCTTTAAAGCATTTAAAGCTAAATGCTTTTTTTAAAAATGCTAAAAATGCTTTAAATCTTCTCTAAGTAATCTTAGTTAATATAAAAAACAAAGCTTTAAATAAGTAAAAGTAAAAATAAAAAGTAAAATAATGCTTATTATATTAACTAAAATGCTTAAGTAAGTAAAAAAAGGCTTATATTTAATAAAACTTAAGTTATAATGCTGCTTAAGTTACGCTAGTATAACATTGCTTTTAATTATTTTATAATGCAGCATATAATTTAAACCTAGCACTTAAACTCTAGATTCTTGCAAGCAAGCTTTAAAAATAATATTAATATAAAATCTCTTAATGTTGGAATAAATGGCATTGCAGCTTTGTACAAGGGCTAGTAAAGATGCTGGTGCCAACCACTAGGGTAGTCCAGCAAACCAAAACTAAGCATGCGTATTACATATGCTTAAAATGCGTATATAAATCCTTTATACAAGGTAAAAGACTTCGTTTCTTTTTCTTTGTATAAGGTAAAGCTAAATATAATTTCATCTCTACCCTATTATATTATTTATTTATACTTAATATATATATATATAAAAAAGCCTATTTAACACTAATTAGTATTTGTAGCTAGCAAGCATAGATTAGCAAAAGTAATAAAATAATAAGTATTCTTAAGCATATAATAATGCGTAATAATACTATTATACTTAATCCTATCTTTTATATTTATTAAGCTAAATAAGTTATCAGCAAACCATATAATAAAAGGCGTATATAAATCTCTTTTTGCAAAAAGGCAAAGGCTAAAAGATTATTTAAAACTTTTATACAAACTAGAGATTGCACATAGCGTGTAATTATGCTTTAATAATAAGTATCTTAAATTTAAATAACTTATCTATAGCTGCTAATGCATATAAGCCTAGAGATAAGTAAAAATAATAACCTTAAAGGCGTTAGCAACCTCAAAGACGCCAAAAATAACCTAAAAACAATAATAAAAACTTTTTTTTGTATAAAAAAATAGCAAAAGGCAGCCTAATATCTCTAGCAGCATAGAAAATAAGCACTTTATACAGCTATTAAAATAAAGTTCCTAACATTACCTAGCTATTAAATCCAAAGAAAATCAATATATATATTAGCCAACTTATTTTTAAATATAAAGGTCTCTTATTATTAAATAAGGTTATATAATTATATAAAAAGGATTTTACAAGCTAAACAATCTATTAGTTTAAATAAAATATATAAACCTTTAAACGTATACTTTAAAATACCCTTTAGTCCCAAAGATACGTTTTTCCTAAGAAACAAACCAATATACTAAACAGCTAGCTTATATATCCTTTTAGTTACAACTTTATTGCCTAATAATTTTGTATAAATACTAGAGCTCCAACGACTCCTATACGATAAATTTCTGTACAATTAATACCTATAAGCTCCGCTCTTTAACAGCCCGCATAATAAGCCTTCTATTAATCTAAAAACCTATTAGGTTTAAGAGGAAAATAGATATATAACCCTTAAATTCAACAGTAAAACTAATAAAAGCACTAAAGAAACCTATATAATTAGAAAGCTTTGCATAAAAAATATAAATAAATAAAGGAGGCAGTACTTTTAAAAACAACTTGTGCAATGTTTCGTTAAAGAGACTGCACAATTCCTAAAAATCAGAACTAAAAACCTTATTTATATAATAAGAAGAGTAGCATAATCCCACTAAGACAATAGTTTGTCTATAAAAACTATAGCTTTTTTATATAAATTCCTTTAGTTCCCCTTATAAACTTAGAATATAATCTTTTTAAATTGCCACCTTTAAAGCGTATATAAAACAATATATATCTACTAAGCTAAGTTTAAGCTTTTGTAAAAGTATAGTAAAAAAACCTAAATTATATTAAGAAACTATATAATATTTTATATAATAAAGCAAAAATTTTTATCTTTATATATAAGCAGCTTAAAATCAACGAGTAGAAATACTATGCTATATAATTATACATTCTCTTAGATTATACGCTTTAATTCTATCTTAACTATATTAGCCCTAATAAGATTTAATATAACATTTATTGCATAATTAATACTTACTTTAATTATTACATTAACTATAGCCAGTATTAGGCTAACTAAAGCAGCTTAACCTTTATATAACTAAAAAAAGAGAACTTAGACAAAACATTAGCAAATATGCTAAAGATTTTGCTAGATAAAATGCAGCTTATATAATAAGCACTAAGAGCTAGGTATTAGGGCAAGATCTAGCTTTATATAATAGTAAAAAAAGTATGCTATAGTATATTAAAGCTTAAAATAGCCCTTATTTAGCAAAAGCCTATATATAAAGAGCTATTTTCAGATATATATACAGCTATTAAGTTAGCATCTAAGAGAAAATCATTGATTTTTCTAATAAAGGTTGATTTATATGTCTCTTAATACCTAATAAACTATATATATACCAAAAATAGCTTTCAAAAGTCACTTAACCTAAAATAAAAAACGCAATCTAAATTTACATCTGCTGCACAAAAGAACTTTTCTAATTAAAAACCTTTTAACCGCACAAATAAAAAATGTTTTATATGCAAAAAAAAGAAATATTAATTAATAAACCATACGCTAAAAAAGCATGCAAGGTTCTATATAAAGTATCTTACCTTATGCAAAAATGCTGGCATTAAGCTACTATTAAAGAACAATATGCTTGCCTATATTTAGAATTATAAAGGCAATAAACTTAACTGCCTAAATGCATATGATTTAAAATCTAAAGAAAATAAACAAAAGGCTATAGGCCATCTGCTTTCTACCTTATTTATTTATTGCACAATAAGGCTTAGCATATATAATCTATTATATAAACCACTAAAACTAACATTATTTATTTTAAAGAATCAATACTTATACAAATACCAAAGAAAGCTATAAAACACTAAAGCATCTAAGCTATCAACTATTAGCAAAGCTTAAGCCCTTGCATATATAAGGGAAAACCCATGCATAAAAATCATTTAGAAAACAACGCTTTATTTATTTAAATTTAAAGGAGGAAAATCCCTTTGTACAATTAACACTATAATAAAACAGAGCCTATTAAAAGAGATTATATATTATATGCTAAACACCAACACTCTGTTCCTATTATCCCTTAAAAATACAGATTACCTAAGTGCATATTTTAATAATATAATAAATGTCATTGTATAAAGAAATAATAAAGTCTCTATTCCTATTGTATAAAAATAAAGACATTTATTCTTTAATTTATTAAAGGTAAAATCAGCTATATTCCTTTCAAAACACAAACTTTAACGACTACATCAGCAATTCAATCACGCCCATACAAATAGATTATACTAGTTGCTAAAAGATGCTAAAACGCACAATATAAACTACTCAACTTTAAAACAAATTTAAAAATTCTGCCATTATTACCAAACGCACAAACAATCACCACAAAGATTTAAATTCTCCCTAAGAAATAACTATAATTTCAATTATAAAATTTTCATAGATATTATACGTTTTGCTGATAGCAATATTCTTTATATCATCAATGCTTCAACTTTATACTAAGCTAAAAAGTTCCTAGATAAAAAAAACATACAAAGCGTATAGGATGCTTTGTATAAATGTTGAATCTTTATATATTTTAAACCTTTAAATGTTATTATATATAACGCTAAAATAAATTTTACGTCTCAAAAGTTTAAAGAATATATACAAATTGTAGGATATACATACAAAAAAATACTAATCAAGGCACATTAAGCAGTTAGCAAGGTAAAAAAAGCCCACGTACTATTAAAGAAAGCATACAACATCCTTAAGAAGAAAATTAGTCATAATACCAACAAGCATATAATCCTCTAAATAACTCTCAAAGCCTTAAACAATATAGCTAGACTAAATAGCCTTATACCAACGCTACTCATTTTTAGCGCCTACCCACAAATCGATTATAACTCGCTACTATTATCTAACTAAGTTACTTATATAAAAGCAATCTCTAGGGCTATAGATAAACTATAAAAAATCTATGCCTAGGTAGAGATTAATTATATAATCAACACTAAAAATAAACCTTAGCCGTATATAGTCTAAAACCTACCGCTTTGCAGCAAAATGCTAGTATAAAAAAAAAAGCAAAGATAGCAAAGCCTATATAAGATTTAGGCGCACAAAGAATAAAATATAATCCTCAATATAACTAATAAACTAGCAAAGTTTAAATATACATATATAAAACTATATTATTTGCCCCTAAAAAATAATATTGGCAATAGCGACAATAAGGTCGCTCCTGCCATATAAAAACCCCCAGTAGTCTGTTGCAAAAGACAACTATAAAAAAAAACTTATATAACAGTTTACCTTACCTAAAGAATATATTAAAGAAAACAACCATTTAAAGCTATTTATATAAAAACCTATCTTATATAAAAGAAAAAAAACAATTATATATTGGCTATTAAGCTTAGAGAAAATAGTGTTATTATAACTTTAGGCGCTTTATTTAAAAAATTTAATATTATAAAAGTTAATAACTTAATTATATAAAGTATTTTTAAGATAATCTAGCATAACTCTTATGTTTACTAAAATAAACAAATCTTTAAAACTTAATTAATATAAGAGATTAAAAGCAAAACAATACGCTTATATAAGAAAAGCAGGCTAATTATCCAAGGGTATAAAGATAATGGAAAAGATAATGTTTTAACGCAAGCACTAACAATTCAGCGAATAAGCCAGCAACTTATCCTTGTACTAAGCCTTACGTTGATAAAGGACTTTAGTATATATAAAGAAATGCAAGACATTACTTAGGCATATATACAAAGCTATAATAATTTCACATAAGTTATTTTAACATCTCTTCCCAAGGAACTCCAAAATAAATATCCTAAAAACACTATTCTCTAGATCTAAAAGCCTTTATATAAATTAGCAAAGTCTGGTTTATACTAATATAAAATATACTATACACACCATACAAAGAACTTAAATATAAATATCTTAACGTACAATTTATATTTATTGATATCTAAAGATAGTCTGCACAAATTTAAAATCACTGCTCTATAAACCAATAATACGTTCAGCTTTGATATAAAAAGCTTCTTGCGCCATAAAAAAAACAAAATAAAAAAAAAAGGCTACCATATAAAGCCTAAGGCAACCTTATTGCATAATAATCTATTAAAGTTTAATAGCAGCTAAATTAAGTTAAACGATAAGAACGTTATCTTTGTGCAGAAAAGCTAAGCTAACGACCTTTAGCTTATCAACTATTGTATAAAAAACATAGCCTAGTAATATATTTCTCAGCGCGCACAAACAGCATATATTTTATCAATTTCACAGCTAAAGGCTTTATACGATTTATCTATCGCAGCTTAAGTCTACATACTTAAAAAGAAAAACATTATATTTTTAAACAAAAGAATCTAATAGCAAATAAATAACGCATAAAAAAGTCTAAGATATATTTCTCTTAATATATCCCATGCAAAGTTATTTATCTTTACCAACGGGTTATTTGCTAACAATTAAAACCTCTTTTTTCAGCTAAAATTTATTATTATGCTTAATAAAAAAGTAAATTATATAAAGCATAACTTAACTCTTTAAAAAAACATTATATACTAAAATTTCTTCAAATGTAAAAAAGTCACTAAAAGCATACTAGCTAGTAAGCTATATAAAATAGTAAATAAATTTAATATTAGAATTGCCCTATATACAACCCTAAGAAAGATTACTAATCAGCTAAATCTTTCTTAAATTCCACTAGTAATTTATACAAACTTTTACTCTATATATAACTATTTAGTTAAGCTTAGAATAACATAGGAAAAATAATTAATAATCAACATTATAACTCTTTGGGAGTTGTATAAAAAGAGAGAGATTTTAAAGGTCTAATAAATCAATAGCAGCAATAATCCAGCAAATACATATATAAAGGGTAAACCCAATGTTGCCCTTAATATTTTAGTTTTAATAAATTAACTTACCATACAAATTAAAGAATACATCAACCAATAGAACAAAAAGAAATAATAATTATAGTTAAATAAAATATATTTTATACAAAGTAAAAGTTCTTATTCTTTTACCTATATTATCTTGTATAAGCTACTAAGAAATCTCTTTCTGTTAACGACCACTAAACACCCCTAATATTTCCACTATACAACCCATTACCTAGCATTAAATAGCGTGCAAACGCTAAATGTAGTTAGCGCAAATACTATACTAATACCTTATTATATATACGCAGTTGCTAAAAGAGTTAGTGAAAGAGTTTGGGTTTCTGTATATATAACTATAATTAACGTTTGCACAGTGGCCAACGCTAGCAATGATGCTAAACAACGTTAATTTTTCATATAAAAATAAAAATAAAAGATAAACTTACAGTGTAATAAAGTATAAGTTTTGTTGTATAATCTTAGCAAAAGCTAGGGATATATATCCTTAGTTAATGCCTACCTTAACTTATACGTTAGCTATAGGCAAGTTAGCTAAGGCCAACTTTTAGTTTTATATTTTATTAGTTTGCAAATATACAATAGAAGAAAATGATAATATGCTATATATATTCTTATAAAGGCTAAAAGCATTAGCATAAAATTAAGCATTAGAGCCTAGGTGCATAATAAAGGCTTGACAGCCAGCGTTTATACCTAGGAAGGTTATATAAAAGATTAGCTAGACTGGAATATTTGCAACAGAGGCGGAAACTGCCATAGTAACCAAATTTTCGTTTGTTTGCTTGCGTATAAAATATCTACACAAATTAAAAGGTTAATAATAATGTATATAAAAGGGAAAAGAACAAAAGACTACGTATAATTAAAAGTTAGTTATTAGTAAAAGAAAAAAAAAGAGAGAGAGAACTAAAGGCTAAGTTGGGAATAAGGTCTTTTATACCTCGTACATAGCTAAAAGTATAAATTACTTTAAATACTAATAAGTAAGTGCCTATAATTCACTAGGAGAAAGTTTATAACTCAAAAGGCAACAAAGGCTATATATAATTCCTTTTATACAAAGAGTCATTTAAAAGGCAAAAAACTTAACTATATATAACATATTATATACAAATAATTACTAGAAAGCAAAATCTTTAATAATCTTTATAGGTATAATTACTTTTTCTAGCATTTAACTGCTAAAATAATATAAGGTTTACGATGCGTTTTCTTTGTAAAAACCACAGTCCTTTCTCTATAGTTTCTATATATATAACCATATAAGCCACAAAAGAAAAAATGCTAATATTGGAATAAATAGCATTGCAGCTTTATATAAAGGCTAGTAGAAATGCCGGTGCCAACCACCAAAGTGGTCTAGCAAACTAAAACTAGGCACACATATCATATATGCCTAAAACGCGTATATAAATCCTCTGTATAAGGCAGAAGACTTCGTTTCCTTTCCTTCGTACGAGGTAGAGCTGAATACAATTTCATCTCTACCCCATTATGTTATTTGTTTACACTTAATACATACGTATACAAGGAAGCCCATTCAACACTTAACTACTTTAACGCTTATAAGCATAAAATGCTTTATCTTTAGTCTTTTAGCTTTATTTAATATATTCTTAAGCTTTTAAATTTCTTTTCTAAGCACTAGAAATAAGGTTATTTTAATCTTTATTTATTTTAGCTGCTTTAACCTTTAATAGCTTTTAAAATTAAATAAATTTATACTATTAACTAAGTAAAAAGCCCTACAATTATTAACTAAAATACTCGCTAAAAGCTAGTAAAAAGCAGCTTAAGTAACTATATAAATTCCAAGAGCTTTAAAAAGCTTAACCACCTTAAAAAAGCTATTAAGTAAGCTTAGAAAAGCTAAGGTTTTAATAAGTTTAAAAGACTAAGCCTTTTTTGCTAATGCTTTATTATACTAACTGCGCTTAAACAGCTTTTTCTAAAGCTTTAAAAACTTTTTATTTTTTAATCTTTTACAAATAACTTTATACTAAATAGAGTTTAAAAGAGTAAAATATATCCCTGCTCTTTTATTATCTTCTAATGCTTTAGTTATAATATATTTAAGCTTTATATAACGCTAAGCTAGCTACTTATAAAACCTATTATAAAAGCAATTATATTAAGCATTAAAGCTTGCTTATAAAGCTAAGTATTGCTAAGGGTTAAGCGTAAAAAAGATTGCTAATCTCTTTTTAAAGTTATTAAGCTTTATAGCAAAGGCAGCAAACTAAGTGCTAAGCTAATTTAGCGTAAAAGTAAGCTTTTTTAGCTCTTAATCTTATATAAACTTGCTTAAAGCTTTAAAAGCCTAATTAAGGGTTATATATATATTAACTGCCTTAAGAAAGTCTCTAACTGCTAAAAAGCTAATAATATTTGCTATATTATATTTTTAAGCTTAAAGATAAGCTTATTGCTAATTATAATGCTATTAAATAAGATTTTACTGCTTTAATTATACTAATATAAGCAACTAGCAATAATCTTTAACTATATATAATATTATTACCTTTTTTATAAATGTTAAATAAAGCTTTAAAGCTTTAAAAAAACTTTAAAGTCTTGTTCTTTTACCTATAAAAATAAGCTAAATCTATATAGCTTTAAGCAGTTAAAAGTTAACTATAGCTATAATCTAATTTAAAATAATTATATATTTAGCATTTTATGCTTTTGCTTATATAATAGTAATAATTATACTCTTAAGCTTTTTTTTATAATTATTATAAACTTTATTAAGGTTAAGCAGCATAAAAGCTATTAATAGCACTTTGCGCTTATTTTTTAAAAGTTTTTTATAGGTTATAAAGGCATTTTAATGCTTAGCTTTAAGCATTGCATTATATTAATTAAGATATTTATTTGCTATAAAAAGCTTAAAAGCAAAGCTAGTTATGTTATCTAAAAAGTTAAGATTAACTTAGTGCTAAATGTTATAGTTTTTGCAATAAAAACAAAGCTGCAAAAACTACCTAAGATAAGTATCCCCTTTAATAAGCAGGGCTAAGCCTTTTAAGATGTTGTTAAAAAGGTTAAAGGCTATTGCAGAAGCTAGAAAATAAATAGAAAATAACTAGAAAAAAACGCACCTACTCTATTACAAAAAAAAGTAAAAAGGGCTTATAACTATAGCAAGCAGGGTAAGGCGTTGGCTATATAAAATGGTATATTATGTAAGTCTATTGTATAAAAAAAACAAAGGAAAAACGAGCTCCTAAATAGTAAGGAGCTTTAGAATAGTGGGGCCTATAGAGACCCCTGCTCGCAACACTTTGCTATTTGACTGCTCTAGTCTGGCTGGTTTGGTTTAGCTGTTTGGCGAATAAATCTAACGAGGATAAGAGGATAAAAGAGGACGAGAGAGGACGAGAGAGGACGCGAGGGGACAAAGGGACAAGGCAACTAGGGCTAGAGAATCTTTGGAAAGAAAGATTTGCCTAGCGTAATTTGCATTGCACATAGTAAAATACTTTAAGAAATATTCAGCATAGTAAAATATACTTAGAAATATTTAGCATAGTAAAATGATCTAAGAAATATTTATTACACAGTGAAATGATCCGATAAGCACAGTGATCGAATTGGTGTTGGAGCTCGTTGAGGATCTGCCCGAGCTTGACATTGTCGGACCGCAGTTGGGCGAGTTTGATATTGCCAATCGTTAAAGAGTGGTTGACGAGTACCGAGATAACCCGACTGGCAATGGAACGATCGAAATTCCAGATTCCTCTGCTGTCAGGTGAGTTGTCGAGCTCATCGTACAGTCCGTCGCTCAGCAGGTCTTATGGGCTTGGGCAACGTCCGTTTGCTCGATGTCTGAACATTGAAAGGACAGCCTGCACTTCCAAATGAACCGTGTAGGCTCGCACCACAAGAGGTATCTTCCAGCCAACTTGAGCCACAAAGTCACTGGCTTTACGGGCGTGGTTCGTGGCAGCCATGTTAGAGGGTGCAGCTGCACTGACGATCTCCCCCCAAGCGATCTTGGCCAGGCCAGTCACGACGAGGACGGATGACTTGGTGCCCTTTGCAGGTCCCGAAATCGGCGCGTATCCCATTGGCGTCCGCTGAAGATAGTTGGGTACGATGTCTCGGTAATCCGGATGTAGAAGCGATACAAGCCTGGATAACGCATCCGAAGGCGCTCCAGAGGCCCAGTTGTACACGAAGGCAGACCGAGTGAACCCAGCACCCTGAAACAGGTCACGCTGGAGTTGATTGTCGATAGAATCCCGGTCTAGCTGCTTTCGGGCCGCAGTCTTTGGGTCGTGAATGGCTGCCATGTCCTCATCCTTGTCGTCTCCATCGGCTCCATCGTCGGCATCGTCGTCAGGTCCGAATCGCTCTCGGAACCAGAGCTACAGACGTTTTCGGCCAAGGTCTCCTTCCAAGCAGGGACGTGAGAGGCCTTTTTGTCGTTGAAAGGTTGGATCCTTCCAATACCAGCGAGTTCCCGTCGGATACCTAGGTGACACCCTCGCCAGGCAGGAAGCGAAGGTAGATCTTGCAAGAATTTCCCTTTGTCGGTTTATTGCCTTGGCTCTCGTTGACCTTCTTGACTCGAAGATTCTTCCACTCGTCGCCCTTCTCCTTATTCACTTCGGGCCGCCTGCAGACGTTCAGTGCAAGGTTGAAATAGCCTGTACGTGGGCCCAAGTCACGCCACTCGGCAGGGACCTCGGTTATGGTGCTCTTCCAAAAGAACTTGTCCTTCTTCTTCCGCGAGGGTGGTTTCCCCGATCCCCATGGCTTGAAATAGACGCGGACTTTGTCTCTTGGAGACATCATCTGAGCTTGAATGCCGTCCCAGATCTTGTCAGTTGGGGCGATGCCTGTTGGCGCTGTCTCCAGGTGAAGGGCAATCATGTAGTGGTTGTCGTCCAGAAATCATCTACACCGCGGCGTGTAAGTTGACTCTGTATACACACCACAGTCTTCATCCCTTCGAGGTTGGCATCTGTTCAGCGCCGCTGATGAAAATTAGAGGGGGGAATTCCAGGCATGGACCTCATCAGAATGAACTAGGGACATATCGCAAGCCATCCTATGCAGTACACAGCAGTGGTGCTGTCCGCAACCACCCTGGGTAGTGTCATTTACTGGACAGTTCAAGCTGCAGAGTACGGCAAAGTCGTCATGGCCGAGGCATCGTCAGCGACTCAGAATTATGTGTATTGCCTGTCTCTAGGCAGTGTCATTCTTAGTGCCATAAATCTCCTTTTGGCTTTGTTGGCGTCTGTCAACCTCAAGATACAGGACGGGCGCTAGATTGCGCCTGCTGTGGGTGATGGCTGTGGTCATTAGACTACTCATTGCAACGATCGTACTATTCACACGCCACCCGCAATACTATTCCGCCCTCGCAATCGTGCTGCTGTTGATGATGTACTCCCAGAAGTGTATCTGGGTGTTCGGAGTGGTGCCGTGTTGCAATGTCAAGCATGCGAAGGGGAGCAGTGGCAAATTGGATGTGGAGAGTGGCATGCACCACGAGGCTCGCCGAGCCGGGGAAGAGACACGGCTAACTCGCCATGCCGACGCGGAGTCGGACGGGACCTTGGTATCGGATCGTGGCGAGAACGCTGCTGAAGGAGGTGGACGGGATTGATTGAGGACGGACACGCATTTGGCCAAGAGTGTTTCTATTGACTACCTAGGTACAACTCCGGTTCGCTTCGCCAAGCCCAGACAAAACGTTTCCCGATGCTCAAGCCAACAAATGTTCCACTTCCAGACCACCACAATCGCTATTACCAAGACAACGACTACGACGGCGAGTTCAATCACTACAGGAGATCTTGATACTGCTTCTGGCCATGACAGCTCGAGGCTTTGGGTGTATTGGTGTTGACGAATGAAGGCCAGGTGAGGATGACGGGTCTTGGATGGACTACTCCCGAGGTCCCGGATGTGTTGAACTTCTCCTTCTTCTCCTTCTTTCCCTTCTTTTCTTCCCCTTCACATTGGGACTGTTGGATGAGAATAGGTCCATGGAGAATGGGCTCATCTATTAATTTTGCTTGTCTTCTTGTCTACTTCATGGCGGTTTGAGGCATGACCGCGAGGCTTAGGCCTGTAATAGGGTCCGAGGGAGGGGATGGGACTGTGCGGGCTGTTTGGTTGGGATCAAAAAGTACTACACAACCTTGAAGTTGTCAAATCAGAAGACAAGTTTTCCAATCCACTCAGATTTTCAGTGAAGCTGTTGATACAAAACCTCTATTTGAAAACGTGCATGAAGAAGTTAAGAACACGTCTAGAATGCACAATGGGATGGGTTATTGTACCAATTCCAGAGATGCCCAGTCGTTCAAGTTCACTGGGTTGTCCGGGAGGAACGACTGACTGGGTGGGCGGAACAACCACCTCGTGTACTTACTTCTTCCAAGTTGTACTTAACGCTCACGGGTACAACATCCAAGGATCGGAGGTCGCCGGGCGGTGCACAAAACCTGATTGTTATCAGAAATATCGTGAATCATGCTGCGTCTAGTCCGATACTGAGCTTTCCAACGCCAGCACCCGTCTTCCTCGACGTGCATCCTTGACGACGGCGCATAAGAAAACGCGCGGTGCAAGATTCAAGAGGTTTCGGCCGACATCCGTCTGGGGCGGTCAGAACCTTGGTTGCTATGCTTCAGTCCCTGAAACGGGACGGGATCTCAACGCTGCGGCGGGAGTCGTCTGCAACGCGCTGCACAAATGTGGGACTGCTCCATGAGACTAGGGCGCGAAACATCTCGGGACATCGGGTGGAGGGACTTCGGACGAACATCAGAGCACTCGTTAGCCCAAGACCCTTTTAAGAACAAACGCCGCCTGGGGAGATCGGGCAGAGATGAGTACGATTCCAGACGGCTGCGACCTGTTTTGCATCGCGGCATTATAATCGACAGGTCGATACAATATGAGGTTCTCGAAGCGGGCTTTGGCAGCGACCTGGGCGTCTAGTGCTTTCTTCCTCGCTGCGTCAGCGTCTAGTGATAATGTTTTTGAGTCCTTGCAGCAGCTGCCGCGCGGGTGGATGCGGGTCAGCAGCGCGGCACCCGATGACATCGTCAAGTTGAGGCTGTCCCTGAAACAACAAAACCTCGACGAGTTCTACGAGAACCTGATGCAGGTCTCGACCCCGGACCACCCGCGGTATGGCCAGCATTACGAAGGACACGAGCTGCGCAGCCTGCTGCGGCCGAGCGACGAAGCCACGGCGGTCGCCATGAGCTGGCTGCAGGACAACCACGTCACGAGCATCCGGGACGACGGGGACTATATCTTCTTCCGAACGGATGTTGCCACGGCGAACAGGCTGCTGGGTACCGAGTTCGACTGGTACAGGAACACGGAAGGCGAGCACCTGCTCAGGACGACGCAATACTCGGTCCCCGACCAGGTGGCGGAGCACATGAATTTTGTCCAGCCGACGACGAGGTTTGGCTCCACGAGGCGTTTCGCCTCCCACGTCGACGTCTTGGACCCGGGCAGCCCGGCTCAGGCAGAGTCCAAGTGGATCGCGGCACCGCAGCAGCCCGACGGGCTGAAGACGGACGCTGCTGCTGCGATGGCCGTCGACGCATCGTGCGCCACCTCGATCACGCCGCAGTGCATTTTCCAGCTGTACAACGTCAACCTCAAGGGCAGCTCGGCTGGGAACAATTCTCTGGGGTACGCTTCGTTCGTGGGGGAGTCCGCTCGCTTCACCGACCAGGCAGCATTCTCACAAGTGTATGCCCCTTTTGCGGCGGGCAGAAATGTGAGTCTTGGGAACCCGAGGTTCCCTTCTGATACGAAAGGCGCTAACTTGTTGCCAGTTCTCGGTGGTGACCTTCAACGGTGGCGTCAATGATCAGACGAGCAAGAACGACGTAAGTCACTATTGCACACGCAAAATTTCCCAACATTCTGTCTTGTGAGGCAAAGTCTCTTTGTGGTTCTTTTTCCTCGCGAGACACCTCCCAAGACATCTCTAAAGACAGACACCTCATGAAACTGTTCTAGTGCAAAATACTAACCAGGAACTGCTGTAGTCAGGGGAAGCCAATCTCGACCAGCAATATGTGATGGCGATAGGCTTTGATATGCCTGTCACTGAGTTTGTTACCGGAGGGCTTGGCCAGCTCGTCCCAGATGGCGACTCTCCCACGTTGGCCGGTAACACCAATGAGCCATTTTTGGAGTTTGCCATGGGACTTCTGAGTATGGACAATAGTGCAATCCCTAATTCCATCTCCATCTCGTACGGAGACAACGAGCAGGAGATTCCACTCGCGTATGCCTCGCAGGTCTGTAATATGTTCGCTCAGCTCGGCGCGCGCGGGAAGACGATTCTTATAGCGGTATGGGCACCCCTTTCTTACTGTTACGGATTCCAAAGTTGCTTTGTGCTCCGTTCCCGCAAGCTAACAGTCTACAGTCAGGTGATTCTGGGGTCGGTGACTTCTGCCAGGCCAACGATGGGACCAATGCGACTAGATTCAACCCACAGTTCCCGGCCGCGTGTCCCTTCGTGACCGCCGTCGGTGGTGTGAGTAGCGCCTCCCATATTTCACAGCCCCCGGGATCTCCACACGAGTAGTAGGAGGACTGACAGTTCAGAGCAGACCCAGGGCATCGCTCCTGAGACGGCAACTTTTTTTTCCTCGGGCGGCTTTTCCAACATCTGGCCCCGCCCCGCCTACCAGGACGCCGCTGTCTCCAAGTACCTGCAGCAGACGGTCGGCAGCAACTTCAGCGGGCTGTTCAACGCCTCCGGGCGGGCCTTCCCGGACGTCGCGGCGCAGTCCGTCAACTTCCGGATCGTCGACGCGGGACGGGACAGCGCGGTCCAGGGCACGTCGGCGGCGGCCCCGACTTTCAACGGCCTCGTCGGCCTCCTGAACACGGCGCGCATCGCCTCGGGCCAGCCCACCATGGGGTTCATGAACCCGTTCTTGTACTCGAACGCCTCGGCCGCCATGAACGATATAACCACGGGGACGTCGACTGGATGCAATGGACAGAGTCGATTCAATGGGCAGCCAAACGGGAGTCCGGTAGTCGCTCAGGCCGGGTGGGCGGCGGCGCCGGGCTGGGATGCAGTGACTGGGCTGGGTGAGTGATTTGTTGACCAAGCTCGAGTTGAGATCGTATTCGCGAGGCATGCTGACATGATGATTGATCGCAGGTACGATGGATTTCTCCAAGGCCTTAGCAATAGCCGCCCCTTCAGTACAGAACCAAGGCGGGGTTCTTACCACGCAACCTAGGTAGGTAGCCGGGGAGAAGTAAAACTCACCCTGTAGGGCTGTATTGTTGCACATGCGCATTGTTGGCCAGAAAACTGTATAAATTGGCAAATAGAACTCGTTGATTATTCTCAATATCTCAGACCATAGCACAATACCAGACAAGGTGGTAATGATGCCCGCTGACAAGACCCATAGACCTAGATGGCAGAGTGCCTCTTCCTCTCCCCCTCTTCCCCTCGCCCTCTTTCCCTCTCTCTGTCTCTCTGTCTCTATCTTCCTCTTCCTCTGCCAGACAATATGATGACAATGTTCCCGGAAGTCAATAGGAACGCCAATGATTTTTCCTTCAGAGTATGTCAACACCCCAGGGAGCGTCCGCCAGACAGGTCGCGGGAGGCGGCTAGATTGCATTGCAGCTTCTTGTCAAGCATGCACAGGATGCAGGGGGGACGCACAGAGGGCGCAGAGGCAACGCAGAGGGCGCAGAGGCAACGCAGAGGGCGCAGAATTGCAATGATTGCCACGACTCCAGAGAGTTTGTGGGAGATGGCCGAGGTGCAGTGTGGTGCAGAGGGCGGAGGCGGTCACAGACGAATATCACCAGTCCTCCCAGGTGCCTTGGGCAAGAATTCGAGCGCAACACTCTCATGTAGGCTGACGCTCTCGCAACCACATCTCCACGGTCGAGTGGTCCAAGGTTGGTAGCAGGTCTCCAGGGGCAGGGAGTTGTCGGTCAAAGCTCCTGTGTGAGCGGACAAGACAACCTCTCCCATGAATGCAGGGAAAGATCGCCACCACCACTCGTCAGAAGCAACCCAGGTGCGAGGCTATCGAACCTCTCTCTCCGCTACACCCCCTCCCCCCGGCTCAGTAAGAGGAACCAGTGCGTTTCGTTTGCCGGGTCGTGGAGAAGTAGATGCAGGGGTAACCATCCAGCCTGTTGCTGCTGTGGCAGCGGACATGGGTCGTTGCAAACGAAGCTGTATTGATCTGTCTGTTATGCTCTGAGGAGAAAATAGACAGGATCAAGTGGCCCGGTCAACAGAAGCTATGAAGTAGGAGGTTATTGCTGACGAATTCCCGTGGCAGCTTCCCAGGCTGGCACAAGGCAGTAGCGAGAGCGCCAGTTGACATCAACTCCATGGGCAATGAAATTGATACTGATGAACCGCTGCCTCTACCCGCGGTCAGCACTGAATTCCTGCACGTGTCCACGTCAGAGGGGAGAATAAAAAAGCAATGAACAGACAGATGAAGAAATGCACACACACCCATACACACAGAGCGAGAAGGGGGGTGGGGAGAAGGAGGGAGAGACTGAGAGACTGAGAGACTGAGAGACTGAGAGACTGAGAGACTGAGAGACTGAGAGACTGAGAGACTGAGAGACTGAGAGACTGAGAGACTGAG